>QRDG01000452.1:362769-400634 GCA_012064385.1 Puccinellia tenuiflora | reverse complement strand
CTATGTTAAATGATATGTTCAGGTATTTTAGGTGATCAGTCCAAGAAGGTGAAAAGATCGAAGACAAGATCAAAGACGGAGAAGAGGATTGAAATCTACGGTTGTTTCTGCTAAACAGGACCAGAAATTCTGGAGGTTTTCCCGGAAGTTCCGCCCGCCGGAAGTTCCGGCCTAGCCCCGGAATATCCGGCCTGTGGGAAAATTGGCTAAGTCATATTCGGGAAACCTCCCTGGAGGGGTCCCGGAACTTCTCCCGGAAGTTTGCCCCGGGTATTTCCGGTGGGCCGGAAATTCCGGTCGTGAGGACGGAAGTTCCGCCCCTGGAACTTTTTCGGGGAAATATGTCTAAGTCATATTCGGGAAACCTCTCTGGAGGGGTCCCGGAACTTCTGCCGGAAGTTTGCCCCGGATATTTCCGGTGGGCCGGAAATTCCGGTCGTGAGGCCGGAAGTTCCGCCCCTGGAACTTTGTCGGGGAAATATGGCCAAGTCTTTTTCTGGGAAACCTCTCTGGAGGGGTCCCGGATCTTTGGCCCGGAGATATCCGGTGCCCCGGATATTCCGGCCTAACCACCAGAAGTTCCGACCCTACGGCCGGAAGTTCCGGAGTTAAGTCCGGAAATATCCGGCCCTCCGCAGTTCCAACGGCCAGATTTCTTGAAGGGGTATAAATACCCCTTCACCTATCTTGGATCAGCTAGCTTTTGAAACTCTCTCTCCTCCATTAATGCATGCAAAAGCTCAAATCGACGAGATCTCCCAATCCCTCCACTCAAACTTGCTCAAATTTGGAGGATTGAAGGAGAAGGCCACGATCTACATCTTCACCAAGCCGTTCTTCATTTCCCCCTCATTCACTTGAGGGATTTCGTTTCTAGGGTTTACTTGTAATCTCTAGATTCGTCTTGCTTACTACTTGTTGTAATTGTGACAGATTTGTTGATTTGGGAGCACCCGATTAAGTTGTGGGTGTGTGCCCCAAGAATGTTGTAAAGGCTCCGGATTCCGCCTTGAAGGATTCCGATAGTGGAAGGTGAACCTAACCCTTGTGGTGAGTTTCATCGGAGAATAGGGTGAGGCCTTTTGAGGCATCTTGAGTAGGCCTTTGTGGCGAGCTCACACCCCTCCAACGAGACGTACTCCCTTAACAAGGAGGAACTCGGAAATACATCCTTGCCTCCGCATGCTTCTACTTTCGGTTACCTCTATCCCCTCATAGCTCTTACTTGTATCGTGATAATTGCCTAGTGCTAGTTGTTAGCTTGTCATATAGGTAAATTCACCGTGGTTGCATATCTAGAGAATTTACCTTTGTGTCAAACCTAAACTGAAAAAGAATTAAAAAAATTGTAGCACCTATTCACCCCCCCCCCCCCTCGCGCCCGCCCTTTAGGTGCCCATACGATCCTTTCGCAAAGCATACACGTTCTCAACTACTTGTGATTACATGTACTATATGATTGGAATATTAGCAAGCATCCGTAACTACTAACATTCATTAAGGTAAAAACCCAACCATAGCAATAAGATCATAAGGTCCTCTTTATCCCATACAATGACAAAAAACCGGAATGGGGCTCAGGTTACTGTCACTCCGGCAGCCCTACCCCCCGGCCTCCTTCACATACTATAAACCTTATGATGTGATCCAAGCGCGCACAAGTATATAATGGGCACCATAGGACCATACAATATCAACATACAACTCGAATCAACCAAAGATATTCAATAATTCAACCATAGGACAAAAAGAAACTACACAAACATGACATAGATCATAGGATAATAATTTATAGCATCAAACACCATGTTTACATAGAGGGGGTGCAGAGGTGTGTGGGAGGATAAACCACTGTATACAAGGAGGAATTGACGATGGAGATGGCGGTGAAGGCGGCGGCCATGGAGGAAGAGGCAAAGCGGGGCGGCGACGGCGGCATGGCGTAGGGTACTCCTCCTGCGTCGGCCGGCCACAAGGGGAGCACCGCCCCTAACCCCCTTCATCCATGAATTCTTGGGGCTGTAGATGAACCCTACCCCTTGTAGGTGAGAGCCAAGGGGGAGTCAAATTCATGGCTTTTGGTGGCTGCCCGCAAAATTAGGGTTTCCTTTCTTTATATAGGTGGAGACAATGCTTCTCGACCTTCCGATGAATGGCCCCTTGATCCAAAGGCTCTTGGGCACCTCTAGAACCTTCCTAGGGACCCCTCTCATCCTTAATGAGGTCCCAAAGTCGTGGCTTCGTCGAATCCATCAAGTTTGGTAAGAGTTGGAGTCAATCACGTCACAAACTTTCGGATTCCCATAATCAGATATTTGGCCTTCAGTAAAACGGGTCCTCCGGGAGCTACGGCCCTCCGATTGGGATGTTCTTGGGATTAAAATAAAGGTATTCAAAATTTCCACAACTATGTAGAGCCTTGCTTTTCAGTTGATGTCATTTTCAGGTTTCAAACTGACGATCTATGAAATCTGTAGAGGTGGACATATTTCAGGAAAGTCAGTGTGCACCTCTAACAAGGCTCTTTTTGTGTTTTCATCAATTTCCAAGTAATTTCTACACATTAAAGTGTAAAACAAGAACATTGTGTACTTTTGTAACTATCAATAGGTTAGTACAAATAAATCATAAACTTAATATAAAAACAAGTTTCAAAGGCATAAAAGTAGCATGAAACAATCAAAAATTATAGATACGTTTGACACGTATCAGACACTCAGAATTTAGTGTCTCATTTGCTATTTTTTGATAAAGAGGTGGATTTTAATATGATAACATTATCCAAAAAAATCAAGACTGTCTATTCTAATTAAACTAATATGTTGACGGACCTGAAAAATAAATCGGAAGGAGAACCTATCTGTAAACTTAAAATGGAGACGTCCACCTTTTTGTAGAGAGTCCACCACCCCTGTTGTTTGTCGCTATCTTGGGCATTCTTGGGCCGAAAAAGAAAGCGGAAAACGAAGTGGAGATTTGGTACTCCCAAGCTTCAGCGATCTTGCTCGTTTAAGAAAATTGAAAAAATAATTACGAGTTTCAACAAATATTGGATAAAATCTCGGCTATAGATAATAGTGTATCCCACAATCATGTAAAATATCAAGTTCTAATACATTGCATTCTAGGCTACATAAAAATGAAAAATGTGTGGATCTGAGGATACACATCTTAGAATCTCCAAATTTTATTAGATTTGTCATTTTTGTGTAGCCTAGAATACAATGTATTTGAAACTTGACATTTAGCATGGTTGTGAAATATCTCATTATCTACATCCGAGATTTGTATCATTATTTTTTGACACTTGTACATATATTTTTATATTTTTTATATGAGCAGGAGCACTAGAGCTAGAGAGCCAAGGATACTTTTCGGCAAGAAACGCGCCTATTCCCGACCGAAAAAGGAAAGTAAGAGACGTGGTGCTTCGATATCCTAGCTACACGCAACATAATAAAACCATGTCTCAATGGAGCGGGGTCAATGACCGGCGGCGCAAGGGACTCTCCTCTCTCTCCTACTCCTTACTTCGTGGGAAATTTGAACAAAAAAAGAATGCGAGAGTTTTTCGCAATCTGGCCTCCATACCAAACTCGATTATCACTAGCATAAAAAGTAGGGTTTGCCTATGTCTCAGTTGACTGAGAATTTCTTAAGTCTCAATCACCTCAGAAAAGTGCAACTATAGTTCAAAAAAGTGCAACTAGAACGAGTTGCATTTTTCTGGCAGAAAAGTGCAACTGCACATTTCTCCCAGAAAAGTGCAACTCATGCACATTTTGTGGGTGACTGAGACATAAATGAGAATTTATTAAGTCTCAATCACCTCAGAAAAGTGCAACTACATTTCAAAAAAAGTGCAACGGGAATGAGTTGCACTTTTCTGGCAGAAAAGTGCAATTACACATTTCTCACAGAAAAGTGCAACTCATGTATATTTTTGTGGGTGATTGAGACATAAGAAAAAATCAGGCGCCTGAGAATTAGCAAATCCCTAAAAAGTAGTGCCTCCCTATGGGGCATGGCATGGGTAAAACACTTGAGTAACATTTTACCGCGAGAGTAGGCGTTGTATCCAAGCCTCGGGCTTGCTCATTTTTGTAACTCTAAATTCTTCTTAATCAACGAATTAGGCAAACCTTCTACCTTGTTTTAAAAAATAAAACCAAGTTTGACGTGTATTAAATAACTGATCAATATACAAGGCATTACAAGGAAGGAGTCGATCCGGTTCCATTTTTTCATGGTACATGCTTGCAGCGTGATTGATTGACAAACGGATCATCGTCGTCGAAGTACATTTCATGCATGAATTGATCGCATATCCAGATTATCGGGAATCATCATCACCAAGGCGCCTATGCAATCAAACAACTCTACGGCCTTGTACCCCGTCAGCTCCTCCAGATCATCGGTCAACGGCACGGCCAGGAACTGCCTCGCAAGGAACAACGCCGAGGCGGCGAGGGCGGATGGCAGGATACGGCCGACGAACCGAAACTCCGGCAGCGTCTGGTCGACCAGCCGTAACGCGAGCGACCTCACCAAGAACTCGTCTTTCTGCTCGAAGAACCTCGTGAAGTGCTCGACGAACGTGTATGCGGTCGGGCCGTCCATGACACACTCCAGATCCATGACGAGCTCCCGCTCCATCGCCTCCACGGCGGCCACGGTGTTCCCAACAAACTCCTCGACGGCGTTGGCGTCGAGCCTCCACCCGCCGCTGGTGTGCTCGTACTTGGCGCCCAGGGAGACGGCGGCTGCGGCGACAAGGCGGAGCGCCTCGTCGTGGGCCGGCACGAGACGCGCGGTGAGGACGCGATCGAGGTAGGCGACGGCGCGACAGAGCGCGCCCTGTGGGACGTCGCCGAGATGGCGGGCGAAGGCGTCCATCCAGAGAACGAGTTCGGCGCGCATCGACGGGCTCATGTGGCCATGCTGCATCGTGGACATGTACTCTGCGTCGGGGTGCTCCCTGGGGTCCCTCTCCTTGGCGCGAAGGTCGGCGTCGACGTCGACGTAGGGCTCGTAGGGATCGGCGTCGCACAGCAGCTGGGCGTCGACGTCGGGCTTGTAGGGATCGTCGTTGTACTGCAGCTGCATCTGCATCTCGCTCTTGGTTCTCTTGGCGTCGGAAGAGAAGGGATAAGCGGTGGCATCCGGCTGGTGATACATCGGTTCGAGAAGCATTGCCGGCGCAGAGAGCTAGGGCTGGGTCGCCGGTGATGGAAGAGATGACCGAAGATCTCGAGTAATTGCCGATCGGGACGTCTAGGGCTAGGGCAGCAGGTGACAGCAACAGACGCAGACTGTCTAGGGCTAGGGGTATGCATTTATATATGTTGATGGGGATGGTAGTTTGCTGATACACAATCGGAAGACGATTCCATTTCGGTTCCGTTTCTTTTCTGAACCGATCTCCACGTATACAATACAACTATATGCACTCCGAGTCTCTCACAGAGTACGTGCATGTTGCATAGTACAGGGAGGGTGTTGCTAGCGTGACATGCAAGAAGCCTAATCCACGTGGGTTTGTTTCACTTTATCAGAAATTCACATCGGCTCCCGGTATGTAGAAAAAAAACGCAAAAGATTTTACAAAATTCTAAAACAATTGGAACAAATATATACAATTTTTTAGCACACGTGCAAAGTCTTGGAATGAAATTACATTGTTTTTTGAAAGTACATCTATACTCACACGCTACTTCTAGTAGCTAGCACTCTTCTACTATGAATTAGTACGATCTAGTAGTCCAGTTAATTAGTACACTTCTATCGATTAATTTACTTATTGTTTATTAGGCCTTAGAAAATGTTATACCAACCTCAGCCTCTATGGCTGTGTGCCCAAGAAATTAATCAAATGGACATTGTTACTAATTGCTAACCTTTTATTTCCTATATCTATTTGTTCTTGGTTAATCTATCATATGTGTTCTCTTTTTTTACTATATAACTATTTTATTAACTTAGTCTTAGATTTTACATAATTATTAAGGATGTGCATATAATACTAAATATGTTTTCCTTCGAATTTACAAAAGAAAACTAGTCGTTATTGATAGCACATTACTCCATCTAGTTACTGTGTACGGCTATATTGTTCACATGGTGATATTTCAGGTTTCAGTTAGTCTCCAAACTTTTAGGCGCTTATGGGCAGGCGGTGCGTTGGCTTGTTGACCATCTTGGTGCTGGAGTCGGCCTAATGTTTTTTCCGGTCTTCGGTGGTGACGTGGCCTAGAAGCTCGGTGTATCTCTCCCTCGCCATTCTTGGCTGGAGACGGTACAAGGCGAGTCTTGTTGTTCGGCCAGTGTGAGTTGTGTTGTAATCCGGGTGGCGTTGTGCTTGTATCATGTAGCCTTTTACCATTATTTCGGCCGTATTGGCCTCTTTCTTCTATGAAATTGATGTTCCACGGTGTATCCTAGAAAAAAATGTCTCCAAAAGGCGACATGGACATATCTCACAAGTAAATAATGAATTTCGCTTGCCTAGATCCATTTTCTAACCCCCCCCCCCCCCCCCCCCTCACCCCCACCCCCTATGCCATATCCATTTCCTGGCTCTGCCCGTGCTCATCTGACCTATTGCCACAACGGAACACACACACACACACACACACACACACACACACACACAGAAGGCCGCAATGGGAGCCTTGCCATCGAACTCGCCGGACAGGCGATACCGCAATTCGTCATACCTTCGATCTGTATTCGGATGTAGTATATGGGTAAACTATCCTGAAGTATTTCATAGTCACGACGATCACCTTGGTCATTTGGTTTGAAACTCGTGAATGTTCATATATGAAAGCCTTTTGGAAACATTTTTAAGTACTAGATTCAAGATTAGGTATTTTTACTAGAAACCATATCACATAAAAAAGACCCTTTGTGCAACTGTCCACACCTCTAAGGCAACTCACCGCGAGTGATGTACCGACGTGAGCGTGGTTGACAGGGTGATCCACAAGCACGACGCTCCAGGGCCAGCGATGGTGCTCAATCGCTCCAACTATGTCGACTGGTTGCCGGACCATGCTCCACACCAGAGTTGGAAGAGAGAAGACGACCTTCGGGCACTAGGCGTCACCTTGCGAACGTGCAACCGGAGCTGATGCGCATGCCAGCAGGCAAGGACTCCGCCATGTTGGCGTGGAACACCGAGAAGACGAAGCGGATGGGCTTGGACCGCGTCCACAAGACCAAAGCGTGGAGGCGACACCGACGTCAAGGTGCCAAGCTCCACAACAGTGAGTCAGTGGAGGCCCTCGCAAGGGGATAGAGTCAATACAGAAAGGTATTGAATGTGGTTTGCAGCTCAAAATGAAAATTGGCTGCGTTTTATTTCTACGGCTAGGGGGAAAAATATATACCAAGACAATTTGTGATACAGAAAAAATAATGTATTTTGGCTCATAGAACAAAGGAAAATAGTTCGAAATTGTTACTATGACAAGCTAAAAGAGTCATATTAGCGAGGTAGGTCTGTCCAAGAAACAAGCTCTTGCTCCATAGTGTAGCACCGCGTGACACCCTGAGTTGACGAATTAGCAGCCGAGAAGAACTCATCGTGTCGTGTACCGGAACTAGTGCTGAGATAACTGGAATAGTTTGAAGGTAGCAATGGCATGGCTTCATTGTCCCCATCTAACTCGTGGGTTTTCTTCAGTACCATCTTGCCTCTCATGAGCTGCAGCCTTAGCTCCACTTCTTTCATGGTAGGCCTCTCTTCACCTCTGTGTCCCAAGCATGCACTTGCTAGGGAAGCCATCTCGGTGATCTGTCTCTCGTTGCTTTCCTCGACAATCTGAGCATCAACGATCTGCATCATAGTGTTATTTTGTAGCCTTTGGACGAAATAATGGCATAAATTTTGCTTTTCGCCATGGATATTGAGGAAGATCGGCTTCTTCCCTGTTAGGAGCTCCACAATTATCACACCAAAGCTGTAAACATCGCTCTTCTCGGTTAGCTGGCCTGTGTGGTAATACTCAGGATCCAAGTATCCAAATGTACCCTGTACTGTCGTGACCACACGAGTTTCATCGATGGAAATGGATCTTGAAGCACCAAAGTCTGCAACCTTTGCAGTGAAGTTATCGGTCAAGAGTATATTTGCAGATTTCACGTCTCTGTGGAAGATTGGTACTGAAGCAGCGGAATGGAGGTAAGCAATAGCACTTGCGGCCTCGCTAGCAATTCTGATACGATCTTCCCAGGTTAACAAGCTTCTAGAATTCACGCGATCACCGTGAAGAAGTTCAGACAGCGTTCCGTTGGAGATGAACTCATACACAAGCAAAGGCACCTCCGACTCAAGGCAACATCCAAAAAGTTTTACCACATTTCGGTGGTTGATTTGAGACAAAATAGCAAGCTCGTTGACGAATTGATCAATCTCTATTTGATCCACCATTTTGGACTTCTTTATGGCCACCACGCGCTGATCTGATAAAATACCCTTGTAAACGGTACCATGCCCTCCACGACCTAGAATGCGGGTGGAGTCAAAATTGTCTGTTGCCTTTTCTAACTCGTCCAAGGAGAACATTTTACTACTATGTGTGGCACTTTCATCCGATGAGATCAATTGTTCCAAGATAAGGCCTTTGTTTCTCCGGAAGTTTGCTTTTCGAACTCTATTTTTAATGCCTCTCTTCCACCTCCGAACTAGCAAAGTTGAAATTGCCACAATAAACAGAACTCCAATACCACAACTTAATCCAATAACGACACCTGAAAAGGTATGAATATGTAATAGTTAGATGTATAATGTATATCCTTTTTGCATGCATCTACTTCTAAATTTTATTTTTGTGTGTTGCCGAGAATAGTCAATTTTATATTATAACAAAAACTTAAGTTCAGCAGTTAAAGTACATAACAATGAGAAGCCTCTTAGTGGAGAGAACAGCAACTCTGCTCCTCTTTCGACAACACAAAATATCGACGAGATTACAAAGTGAAGACCTCAGAATCCACAATGGTTGCAATTGCATAATTAATTGCAAGATGAAAGCAAGGTGCTAACTTCTGGTGGTTTACCTATAAATTGGTTGGTGCAAGAGTTTGTTTCCTTTGCAAACTTGCTGCCAAAAGGGCATGAACAATGGTACCCTCCTACTGTGTTATGGCAAGTTGCAGACTCAGGGCAGGGGCTTGGACTTTGCTCACATTCGTTGACATCTGCAGTGATAATTGAACAAAATGCCGGTCCCAAATGAGTCTTTTTTTAAGCTATTATAATAAACAGATACAGAGATTTGAGAATATTTGAGCTCAGTCTAACTTCTGATTTGTCTCTTTATTCGTATTGTGTGCATGCATGAGAGTGAATATTAATATTATACACATCTTTCAATAGCAGAAATACTTCTTGTTTTAGATTGTTTTACAAAAATTCCTACGTACTAAAGAAGTATGCAGAGCAAGGGGAGGAACTTGCCTGTGCATCCACCAGAGAGGTAAGGATTCCCTTGGTATCCAACAGAGCAGTTGCACAGATACCCTGGGCCGTTGGACGAATCAACGCACACGGCGTTTCCACTCCGGCATGCATAGGAAGACATGTTTCTGCGTGCTACCTCACACGTTACATCTTCAATCGCCCAGTCAAGCACCACCGGCTGCTGCCCCTTGTAGGTATCATTGAACCTAGTCGTGGTTACGTACTCGGGGTTGAAGGCGAACGTCTCTGCCTCCACCACCATGGCATAGCTGCATTTGTTGAAGTGCCAACTGTTTGAACTATTGACATAGTCCACATCATAGAAGTAGAGATGGTAGCTGGTTAAGCCCTTGGGGACAGTGTTCTGGCAGCAGCCTACACCACCGCACGAGCCATTTGTGAGGTCTTCTGGGATCCCACACACCGACGCACACCCTGTCGCATACCTCATCTTCTCGCCAGTGTTGTAGATGTATCCAATTGTGTTGCAACCGATGCTAATGAATTTGTTGCGCTTGTCCGAGAACCGATACGGCCAAGCTAAGTTAAAATCCCAAAGGTACGAATCCATTTCTCCTGTGCTAGAGTTGTAGCAGCATGTCGGGATGGACATCAAGACTCGGGAGTGACCACCGGACGCTGAGATGCTTAGAACCTCCCATTCATTTATGAACGGCCTCTCGATTCCATCGGCAGTCCTGCTGCAGTTAATCTCGAAGCCTTGTCCGATAGCACAACCAGTACCGATGCCGAATGGATAGGGGATCTCGACATCACCGCAATGTGTTTGGCATCTGTGGTGAGGCTGTGCTGATGATATAGATGCTCGGTTCAACATGAGTGCAATGGCGCCGAGCAGTAGCACTGACGCCATTTTAATTCACTGAAATTGGTGTCATCAAAGTAAGTGTCTTCTGTGCTAAAAGAAAACATGTACTGCAAAAAAAGAGAGAGAAAACACATCTAGATAGACACCTATAACCACTTTATAATTGCCTATAATTCTCTAAGCAACAACTCCTACGTGTTTTCGTTGAAATCGTTCTGAAATGGGATATAAAGTTCCGGTCTGTCTATTGTAGTCAATTATAGAAACAACTCGTAATGCGATCTAAAATTCTAGATATTAGAAAAAGCATATATATATATATGCATTATAATGTCTGTCTAGTGTCTATTCCCTTTGTTCCTAAATATACGATGTTTTAGACATTTGTCATTTTGGACTAAATACGGAACAAAATGACTGTACCAAACTATCAACACACTAAAACGTGTCTAGGTACATCCGAATCTACAAAAAACTAGCAAAGGTAAAACATCATATTTAGGAACGGAGGTAGTAGATACGAATTATTTTTCCATTTTTTTCACATGGATGTTTCATGCAAAAATTAATTAAGGCCCTAATGAACTTTTCTTCCTGATTGCAACAAAACTCGTGTGAATTACTAATAAATAAATTTTCGAAGCAAAAATAAATTAGTATCGCCGACGAATTAATCGTTGGTCAGTAATTGCTTGATTTGGATGTAAGCTAGCTATACCTATACAGCGGTCGGGGGCGGGAGGCGAGAGTGAGGCCGCGAGGTGGAGCAACGGGGACGCGGTATCGACGAGGCGGCGACGCACGCGCGTGGGTGCTCCGGGGAGTCGTCCTGGACGCGGCGCCGCCTCCTCCCGCCGAGGGCGCAATCCCTTGCGGAGGCGCAGCTGCACCATGGCGAGATTTGGACGCGTGAGTCCGACAGGGAGGAGCCGCCGCGGAACTCCTGGTGGTGCGCGAGCGAGCGGTGACCTCGCCGGAGGTGGAGACGACGACGCGGGGGGGGGTTCAAAGTTTGGAGAAGGGCAGGCTGTCTCTCCTAGCTATCAAGCCAAACAAACCAGAACGATAACCAAGAGGCAAGAGCTTAGCTTAGCTTGAACGCTGATGCATGAACTGCCGAGCGATCAGGTCAGTGCAATGCATCGACGCAAAATCTAGCGGCTTAAACAAACAAACAAATCAAACAAACGAGCAAAAATCTTGCCGCGCGCGGTACCATTGCGCAGAAGAAATGGGCAAATGGATTCAGAAACTCAAGAATTGAAACAAAAATTCAGAAACTCAAGACTTGAAACAAAATTCAGAGACTGCAGGTACTCAGTCAGTAATTACCTCGGGTGGCCAAACGAAACCGGAAACACGAGCGGTCCGATCAATGATCCAGGTGGTGGCGCCGGACCCAAGTGAGCGCCTGCAACCTTGGACGATGTTTTTTATCGCCCGGTGAAACAACATTTTTTCGTGGAGCATTTTCAACGTGGTGACCGTCTCTGAAAGGGTCAGTATGGAGACTGAAGCAAAAGCCCAACCAAACGTGGCATGCTTACCACACAAGGAAAATCTAGTGGAGTTGCTCTTCCAGAAACGTGGTGAGTGTTGGATATGTAAGCTTTTTATATGCATTTTCAATAGCAGGCCAGATCAACTAAATCGGCACCATATCAGAGCTAAATTAAGCTATAGCGCACAATTGGCCTCTGTAATAAGCTAGCACTATCATTTGTGTTTTTCTTCTGCAGGCAAAAAAATAGCCACTATTGCAATGATATTTTATAGGAATAATCGAAAGCTAGTATAATCGAAAACCACGGTGGGTAAGCTAGCATGAAATCTCTTGCAGTAACGACAGCTCGTGCCGTGGACAATAGACAACAGCGCACCATGGATTCACGGACGACATTTGACACTGAACGATTCCACACATACCAGGATACATTAATTCAGGTGTGAGCGTGACGGCTCACGCACAAGTAAACTCCCACCCCGTACAAAAGGTCCATGAGAAGGAAAATGGCGCCGTGTCGTCGCATTATTCTCACTTTCGTGCCACTATGAATCAAGCAGCAAAACCACACAAACGGTTCACACGGCACGGCACACCTATCTCAGGCTTTCTAAGGTGACGCGGGTAGCCAAAGCTGCCTTCTCTCTGATCGCTTATTTCTTCCACAGCTGTCCCTCTCCATCAGGCTGTAACTTTCTTGGACGTCACCGAGTTGCAAATGGTGGCAAAGTCCGGACCCTGGAACACATCGAAGTATGATTTAACATGACATAACATCGAGCAAATAATAAAAGCACGTGCCACTATTAGTTTGTGATGCTGGTACCTTCAGAGAGGCGCCGCCAACAAGGAAGCCATCGATGTCTTCCTTCTTTGCTAGCTCTGCGGAATTCGCCGCGTTTACGGAGCCTGCAACAGAAGAATAGAAGGATGGTCATACCATAGGATCACAAGTCATCTTAACCCTGTCAGAAGTGCTGGCTCTGACCCAAAGGATCCAAGTTTTCGAGATATTTCCAACACACCACCAAAAATTAAAAAAATATGGTTCCAATTGCTCATATACTGGGGTAGCGTGCTAGGATGCGATGAAGATATTTATGAGCTACAATATGATAATAGACTAAGATTCCTAGGTTCATCTTCCAGCCATGATCGAAGAAGACCAAGATAAGAAACTAACCTCCGTAGATAATTCTAACGCTAGAAGCAACATCAGCTGATACATTGGTTTTTAACCAATCGCGCACAGCAGCATGAACCTCCTGAGCTTGCTCGGGAGAGGCAACTTTTCCAGTTCCAATAGCCCAGACAGGCTCGTATGCAATTACAACGTTTGTCCAGTCTGTAATATTATCTGAAAGCACACATAATACAGATAAATCAATGCTGTTCAGGCCCATCACTAAACTACCAAAGATGAAGAAATTTCACCTGCAAAAGCCTTCAACTGCTTAAAACAGACATCAAAAGTTTTCCCTGCTTCCCTCTCTTCCAACAGTTCTCCTATACATGCCATAACCTTAAGATTTTGGCTCAAGGCATATGCAGCCTTCTTCCCAATAAACTGCATTAGATAAACTTGTTAGATCGCAGTCACAAAATCCCAAAATATATTACTGCATGACAATATTAACCATACATCTTGATGGTAACTTCTGACTATCAAGGAATGGACAAGCAAAAGTATACAAATTCAGTAGCATTTGTACTTACCTGATCATCTTCGCCAATAACATGTCTACGCTCAGAATGACCAAGAATAACCCATTGGCAGCCAATGTCTACCAATTGCTCCGCACTGGAGTTTTCCAATGAGAAAATAAAACTCAGAATGAAAACCCAGAAGGAGCAAAAATAGAGACAACATTTTGTAACCCTCATTACTTACAAAATTTCGGTAAAAGAAATCAAACAAAATGCATTTTTGGTCATCTGTGTCACAAAGAATTTGTGACATCTCGTGTTACAAGAAAAGACAAGGTTAACAAATTTAGGCTGCAGTATTCAACCTGATCTCTCCAGTGTAAGCTCCTCCTTTTCCGATCCATGTATTCTGAGCTGACACCTCAATGCGACCAGTTAGTGAACTCTTGACCTGGTCGATATAAATGAATGGTGGTGCTACCACAACATCTGCAGCATAGGAAAAGCTCCATATATTAATATATTGCTAAGTTAATAAAAACGAGTAGCTAAATAACTTAAAATTGACCCGCAAAAAAATCTTAAAGTGACCCGCAAAATATATATCTAAAATTGACTACATAATCATGTGTACAAGGTAGACCACATGAGCACTACAAGTATGCATCCAGAGTAATATGAAATCCTCTTATTTTTATATTAGTATTCTGGAATTTGAATAAAAGTAGTTACTGAATTGGTGCATGCAAACTACTCGTGTCTTGTTGGATAAGGGGATCAAGCCTATTACAAGAGTAACTAGCAGCTTTAAACTTGAAAAAGTACAGAAAAAACAGGTTGGGACTAACATGGGGTCTATGCTTCTGGTGATACAACTATTATAGAAGAACAAATCAAGGTAGTAAATAAATCACATAGGCAGAAAACATAGCTGGTAGAAGGTATATATTCAGAAAGCGTCCATACTACATGGAAAAGGGCACCATCAGCATGATGTATACCAATTAAAAACGCAAGCCTATCACACAGGCCATGACAAAAAAAACTTCGAAGAAACAAATGAGCTTACCTACATCATTTTCGAGTGTGGCGGCATTCAAATCAGATACAAGCTTGCTAATGGATTCCTTTGTTCCATTCTAGAGTGAGGGACAAGAAAAAAATTATCAGACAATAAACCCCAAAACTGTAAGATACCTAACCAAACACATCAAGTAACATAACTCGGTATATTCAGCAGAAGCTGCCTACAAATGTGAATAACTAGACACATAAACATAGGATGATAGGAAGGCTTCCCTAATAAAAAAGAGTGCAATCTAGCTAGTACCAAGGATGGCAATGGCTTGTTTCAAAAAAAAAAGGATGGCAATGGCACAAAAATGGAGTTATGGATATTTCATAGCTACACTTTGGCGTGGTAAATCCCGTTTGCACAACTGATAATACCATCACAAGTTGGCATCATCCCTCGTTTTACTCCACTTTCACTCACAACCCTCTACCCAACACCCGAACAACAACCTGAATCAGAGCGCATGTCAACAACCAACGCCCTAGCTGCTGCAACCCCTTGGAGTGATGGCTGCCCCTTAGCCAGCACACTTGCTCAATGTCATAATCGATGGTCTCTCCTAGTAGGATTACAGGAACAAATTGGCTTATTCATCCCCAAAACATGACAGCTGACGACATCTTTTTGCTTCCTAAGTCTTGGGATGTATGCATCAGCTGCCCCTCAACTCTAGACATCATGCAACTGGGTAGATGTACCCAGGAAAATAGCATGACAGGCCAAGCAACCAGAAGCGAGTCTGATTCTAGTAAGCGACCGGGCCACGCTGTAGACCACGATGTACATACAAAACGAATGGCGACAAAGGAGAATCCCCAAGGCGACAGGCACAATGCCTGCGAGGACTAAGACGTCACGCCGGGTGCAGGGGAGGAATCTCCACCGCCACCGCCCTACTCCTGGATCCTCATCGGCGCGATGCTGACGCCTGAACCCGTGCGTGCAAAGCTGGTGGGGTAATGGGAAGAGTCGGCACTTACGCACTTCCAGTTGCCGCCGACGAAGAACTGCGAAGCAGAGGAGGAGTCAAAAGTCAGCAAAACAGCCTTCTCGGATAAAATTTTCAGTGTAAGAGGATGGGGCGCGGTACCTTCCCGGATCCAGCCATGGCGACGAGGCGCTGCGCGCGGCGGCGGGAGCATCCGAGGCGGAGCTGCTGGTGCTGCTGCGGGGCCGGGGCGGCGGCGCGGCGGAGGTCGGCGAGGCGGGAGAGGTGGGAGGAGGCGAGGGACGACGGCGCCGCCATTCTCTCTCAGTCAAATCTCTGCGCCGCACGGAGGTGTGGTTGGTGGGGGAGCGAGAGAGAGCGTCGTCTCTGGTGATGCGCGCAGCAGCCACCACACCAACCAGCTGGGGACGGGAGAGCGACCCGTGCGCGAGGGCGCGGCCACGGCTTTGTATGGCCGCCGCGGCGCCCTTATCGGCCCACGGATAGGGTGCCGAGGGCCGTCGATTCCGCCACGTTCCCTCGCGCCCTCCTGCCTGCCGGACGGACCACCTACCGGGCGCGACGACGACGACGCGGGCCGGGCCGGGCCGGATGGCGAGAACGACAGGCCACCGGCTCGGCTCCCCGCGGAGCCTGGAAAGCGAAGTGGACGTGGTACGAGGTGAAGGAAGGCAGGCACTTGGACATCTGATGACGTCCTATGCACAACAGCGGAAGCAATAATGTGCAAAACCAAAAGTTTTCTTCATCTGACCTTCAAAATAAGTTGTCTTTGGTTTCGGCTAGAGCACCAGGTTCCCTCTATTGTGTCACACCCCGACGCAAAACCCGCCCCCTCCTCCTCCTCTCCCCCCTTCCGTCGGCCGCCGCAATCTTTTTTTGTTTTTTCTCCTCCTTCAGTGGTACCGTCCCTCTCTTCGCCCTCTCGCCTCGTCGACGAATCTTGCCACGTGCCCTGATCAGACGTGCTACTAACCCCGATGAGTCATTCGTCGACGAATCTTTACTATTATTTTCCAGAAAAGTCACCCCGAGACGCCGCCACTATAAACCCTAGTTCGGGGGTGATTCTGAAACTGATCCCGACACCTTATCGGAGGGGAGATCGATCCCGGAGGGCAGCCATTATTTTCCAGAGAAGTCACCCCGAGGCGCCGCCACCATAAACCCTAGTTCGGGGGTGATTCTGAAGCTGATCCCGGCACCCTGCCGGAGGGGAGATCGATCCCGGAGGGCGGCCATTATTTTCCAGAGAAGTCACCCCGAGGCGCCGCCACCATAAATCCTAGTTCGGGGGTGATTCTGAAGCTGATCCCGGCACCCTGCCGGAGGTGAGATCGATCCCGAAGGGCTCTTCATCGTCATGCCTTCCTCCGGGATGATTTGTGAGTAGTCCCACCTTGGACTACGGGTCCATGTCAGTAGCTAGATGCTAGTCTCTCTCCCTTGTGCTTCATGTATTATGATCTTGTGAGCAGCCTAATGTGATCATGATCAATTATTGTAATCCTATGTGATGTGTTTGCTGGGATCTGATGGATTATGAAGTTATGATCAGATTGTGCATGCTCTCCGATGTGCGTAGTTACTTTGGCCAAGTGATTGTGTGTATCTCCAAGAGGGAGTATTTATGCTAGATAGTGGGTTCATGCCCCCTTTTATTCCTGGGCACGAGTGACAGAAACGTCTAAGGGCGATGCTGTGCTGTTGCTACTAAGGGTAAAACAGCGGTGTTAATGTCTCTTTTGATATTAGTATTGCTTACTTCATGCGCTTTACTTAATGCAAATATCTGTTGTTTGCAACTTAATACCGTTGGGTGACAGGCTGGATAGGGATCACACGGTGGACTTTTTAGACAAAAATGCAGTTGGACTCAACGGTCTTTGTTCATTGTCGTGATGCCTACATAAATATTATCATGTCCTCTATGTCATAGCTAGATTAATTTTGTGTTATAATCTTGTCAATTGCCTAGCTGTAATTTGTTTACCCATCATATGAGTGTTTTATTTACTTGAGAGACTCCACTAGTGAACCCATGGCCCCTGGTCCATTTTTTTGCATTGATTGCGACCTTTATTCATCACTTTTCATCATCATTACTCCTCTGATCCACTTTCATATTTTCATCTATTTTACTATACAATTAACCGCTTTGTTTTCTGCGAGACCGGAAAGATTGACAACCTTTCCGTCGTTGGGGGCAAAGTAATTGGTTGAGTGTGTGCAGGTCTATGTCTATTGAAGATTAAGCGCCAGAGATCTTCAATATTCACTTTGTTGTTGATTTCAAAGTCCTACTGGTTCGATAAACCTCGGTTCGTTAACAAGGGAAAACTGCTACTTACTACATCCACGCCTTCGCTTGGGGCACAACCCAACGCTACCATCACCGATCATCACACATCTCCCGGAAGCCGTGTGCTCCACCAACTAGTGTCTCCTGAAGCAAGTGATGCATCCAACAAAGTAGCAATGTCGAGGACGTCACCATCGTTGATCTAGGGTTTCACCCGGAGACAACGTTCCTGAGGGGGGTGCCGAATACGACGCCTCCATAGAGGAGACAACGTCCGAAACAATCGTCACCGCAGATATCAGCAAATGGGCATGGCCTTCACCTGAACTACCGCACATCTGACCCCCACCCACCGGACCTTGATTTAGCACAACGAAGCAGTCATCACTGACCCACTATGCTGCCGCCACAACACCTCCATGTCATCTCTAAAATGTTGAGACCAACTAGCAGTGGGACCTATAGACTGAGCCCGAGCCGATCACCGCCTAGCACGCAGGACCACCAACCGAAGGGCCGCCACGGCCAGCAACCTTGCTCAACCAGCTATACCATCATAGTAGCACCAAGCCGCCACACGACCTCCGCTTCGCCATGTCGCAACACATCTCACCGCCGTCGCGTCCATGTCACCTCTGCTAAACCGCTTGAGGCCCGCGCTGTCACGCCTCGAGGGAGAGGTGAAAGGCCCCACTGCCTCTAAAGCCACCCTAGATTTGTCTGGCGGCACCCTTCGATGGAGGCGAGGGGAGGAGCTTGGGGAGATGGGTCCATCACGGCGGCGGCTAGGGTTTCCTCCCGAGACGCTCAATCATTTTGTTCTTTCGATTCTTTAGTTGCATTTACACCAATGTAAAAAGAGGTGCCCGACTTTCTCAACTGAGCCACCTCAGAATTAAATGGGCACAGGGGGGCCCTAGTCAAGATACATATTTCTACCCGCCGGTGGATGATCTGTCACCTTGGTTCCAACTTAGGACCTCGACTTCTCTGACTTTTTTCTCAAGCCCGAAGAGAATGGACGTGGTTTGCACTTTCGCATACAGTTTTTCACCAGTAAATGCTTTGGGTCTCAAACATGAATAAACCTCAAGAATTATCTGTATGAATAGTATCTCTGTGACTAGCACAAGGATATATGAATACAAATTGTACGCAGCTCATTTCAAAAATCAGTTCAAGGGCCTCTTCTATTCCAAGGATTTTTACAAGAAGGATTGAAATCCTTAGGACTTATTTCCTATGTTGCTTGTTTGACTTATAGGATTAAATCATGTAAGAATTATTTATAAGTAATCATTTGTGCTACATTTCATAAAAAAAATGGGATGCACAAAAACCTCTTGGAAATAATTCTTTGCTTTTCCCGTGACACGAAATCAAACAAATCAAATCACGTGATATTAGCTAGTGTACATATTACTCCAACTGTCCAAGCATCTTCGTAATGAAATCGAAAAATCAAAGCGAGGATTTAAGCCTGAAAAGCCGTTGTCCAACTGTGGATGGGTCATAGAGCTCGTACATGATGCTTTTGGGGGGTGATGCGTGACTTCCATGGCTGCCGTCTCGGTGTCGTCTCAGTAGTGATCGCCCCAACCAGGGACGGCGCCACACCAACGGGGCGAGCAGGGGCGGCCGCCCCGGCTCCCCTAGCACGGTGTAGTCACCCCTCTTCCCGGCGCTGCGCCATTCACAATAGGAGAAGCTCCGGTCGCGGGCCGTTTTTCACAAAGGGGTAAGGAAACTGGGCCGTTTTGGGCCGGGGAAAGCACGCCCAGGTTTGCCCATCCACGTTAAGTCGTCATTTACACCTAGCTGTTCGATGGCAAATCCTATTCTACGCCCGTTGTGATGGTTATCAGAGAAACGCCTGCTGTCTCGGCGATATGGGCCTGGCCCATTTACATCCACGATCGCGTGCCCTCCGCGCGCTAGTCGGAGCAGCAGTAGTCATATGTTTCACGTCCACGACGAACGAAACACAAGGACGGGCACGGACACGGCCAGTACGGCTTGCCTCGCCTGGTCAGCGAGGTGCCGCTCGACCGACACGGCCAGTACGGCTGCCGGTGTACGGCTTCCTTTTTCTTTTTCTGTTTTTCATTTTCTTTCTTTTTCTGTTTTTGTTTTTTCTTTTCTTTTCCTTTTTTTTCCTCTTTTTATGTTTTCGTTTTTTGTTTTTTCATATGGTTCACTATTATTCACGTTTTTGTTCACGTTTTTTCTTTTCTTTTTCTTTTTCATTTTTTTATGTTTTCATTTTTTTTCTTTTTCTGCTTTCTTTTTTTTCTTTTACTGTTTTCGCTTTTTCCTACTCTGTTTCACTTCATTCCTTTTATGTTTTTTTATTTTCGCTTTTGTTCATTTTCTTGGAAAATGTTTATTCTTTAAAAATAGTTCAATTTCTAAATTTGAACCATTTTCAAAAATGAACAATTTTCAAATATGAATTATTCTTTAAAAATCTATTTTCGGTTTTGGTTCACTACTATTTTTGGTTCACCGATATTTTTGGTTCACTGTTATTTTTGGTTCACCGATATTTTTGGTTCACTATTATTTTTGGTTCACCGATATTTTTGGTTCACTATTATTTTTGGTTCATCCAATTTTGGTTCGCCGATAATTATGGTTCACTATTATTTTTGGTTCGTCCGAATTTTGGTTCCTTTTCGGTTCATCGATATTTTTAGTTCATCGATATTTTTGGTTCACCGATATTTTTGGTTCACTATTATTTTTGTTTCATCCGAATTTTGGTTCGCCGATATTTTTGGTTCACTACTATTTTTTGGTTCGTCCGAATTTTGGTTCCTTTTCAGTTCATCGATATTTTTGGTTCACTACTATTTTTGGTTCACCGATATTTTTGGTTTACTATTATTTTTGGTTCATCCGAATTTTGGTTCACCGATATTTTTGGTTCACTATTATTTTTGGTTCGTGCGAATTTTGGTTCCTTTTCGGTTCATCGATATTTTTGGTTCACCGAAATTTTTGGTTCACTATTATTTTTGGTTCACCGATATTTTTTGGTTCACTATTATTTTTGGTTCACCGATATTTTTTGGTTCACTATTATTTTTGGTTCATCCAATTTTGTTTCGCCGATAATTATGGTTCACTATTATTTTTGGTTCGTCCGAATTTTTGGTTCCTTTTCGGTTCATCGATATTTTTGGTTCATCGATATTTTTGGTTCACCGATATTTTTGGTTCACTATTATTTTTGTTTCATCCGAATTTTGGTTCGCCGATACTTTCCGAATTTTAGTTTTTGAAAATGGTTCATATTTGAAAATATTCATTTTAAAATGGATCCGATTTTTTAAATGTTTCATATTTTTAAAAATTCATTTTTGAAATATTTATATTAAAAATGGTTCAAATTTTGAAAATATCCAGATTTATAAAAAATTTAAGATAAAAAATGTTCATTAATTTTACATTTTTTTCAAATCCATGAATCATTTTAAATTCATAAGCACTTTTTATATTTGTGAGTTTTAGAAAATCTAGAAACATTTTGTTTTGTCCGTCACAGTCTAGTAGATCGCAGAAGCTGACTACGAGCGCTGAATAGGACTCGGTTGGGTGCTGGCGTCTATGGTGCGGGTGGCGGCGGCGGCTTCTATGTCGATGGTTGCATCTATTCCGAACGATGGAACGAGTTGTAGAAAACGAGGATGGTGGGCCGGCCCGTCCGCGGGTTGCTTCAGGCGTCGACGCGCTAAGCTACGCTAAACGCGTTGAATAGGACCTCCCCTGTTCGATCCCCTTCTGTTGGAAAATAATCCGAACTTGGTAAGTTGAGCTAGTCTAAAGCAAGCAGGTCGGTTGATTTACGGTTTGGTTTAGGTCCTACTCGAAATTCTTCTCCGATTTGGTTTAGGTCGGTGGTCTTTGGTCGGCTACTTCCGGCATATATATGCACAGGACGTGTAACTAGAACTTGAACCGTGAGATCGAGACTGAGACGAGTTTTCCGACTGCGTCGTGTGTAGATCTGTGAGTACGTACCACGAATCAGCCGCCGCCGGGGAGGAGGCAGCGGGCAGCCGGCGACGGAGGAAGATCGATCGATGTCGTACCTGCTGCCGCACCTGCACTCCGGCTGGGCGGTGGACCAGGCCATCCTCGCCGAGGAGGAGCGCCTCGTCGTGATCCGCTTCGGCCACGACTGGGACCAGACCTGCATGGAGATGGACGAGGTGCTCGCCGGGGTGGCCGAGAAAATAAGGAACTTTGCGGTGGTCTACCTCGTCGACATCGACGAGGTTCCCGACTTCAACAGCATGTACGAGCTCTACGACCCGTCGGCGGTGCTGTTCTTCTTCCGCAACAAGCGCATCATGGTTGATCTCGGGACGGGAGACAACAACAAGATCAACTGGGCGATGAGTGACAAGCAGGAGCTTGTTGACGTTGTGGAGGTAGTCTACCGAGGCGCTCGTAAGGGTCGTGGTCTGGTGACTGCTCCCATGAATTACTCCACCAAATATCGTTACTAATTAAGGTGTTTCTGTTTTGCTGTTCATGTGTAATTTCAGGTCTCTGCTAGGTTCGGTAAGCCAGACGACTGTTAGTACTCAGACATGTGACTTTTGATGTGATGTCTCTCAAGTCTCAACTTCAAAATTGGTGCGTAACTATATGTTCAGTAATTCTATCACGGGCTTACTCAGACATGCACTCTCATGTCATGTGATGTCTTTCTGTTAGACAGATATGTCACGTAGACATATCGCTTGATCCCCTAAATTATGGAGAGTCTTTATTGTTGTGATCTCCCATTTATGATTAGGATTATAATATTTGTCTATATATTCACGTAATGGAAAAGGTCTAAATGTGGTCAATTCTCTCACATGGTATCAGTCAAAAAAATCCTAAACCCTACGCTTCCGCCTCTCCCTAACCTTGCCGCCGCCGCCGGCCCTCCTCCCACCCAGCCGGCCGCAACCCTCTCCCTCCCCTCTCCGGTCTCCCTCCATGGCGCCCTCTGAGATACCCCAACCCCACCCCGACTCTCACCTATGGGAGCAGGCCTCCGCCGTCCAAAACATCCGCTCTCTCGTTCCGGTCGTCCTCGACTTCAAGGTTCCCTCCTTCCCTAAGTGGCGCACCTTCTTCACCATTGCCGTCACCACCTACGCGCTCGAGGACCACCTCACCAAGGAGACCGCGTCGAAGGACCCCACATGGCTCCGTCTCGACGCCATGTGTTAGAGAGATAGGATCGGTTTCATGTTTGAACCGACTAACTATGTTGTAATACAAAGGAGATTGGATCGGTTTGTGATTCAACTCCTGTAACTTGTATGTCACGTTATTCACATAATAAAAGGAGAGCCAGCCGTGTGGGCAAACCACGGCAAATATTTTTTTGACTTGGTATCAGAGCAGCGTTTCCGATCTAGGGTTTTGAGCTTCGCGATGTCCCCTTCCGCGCTACAGCTCTCCACCGCCGCCGCCGGCGCAATGACTTCCGCCGCCTCCTCTTCAGTCGCCGTCGGCCCAGCCACCACTATCCCCACCACCATGCCAACCACCTACACAAACAACATCACTATTATTCTTGACCGCACCAATTTTCTCTTGTGGAAGACCCAGGTTGTGCCGAACATTGCTGGCCAGGGTTTGTTCGGCTTCCTTGATGGAAGCTGTGCTGCACCGTCCCCGACGATCACCAAGGGGGAAGGCGCCTCTGCGGTCACCGAAGCCAATCCAGCCTATGCTCTATGGTGGTACACGGATCAGCGGATCCTCGGCACCCTCCTCGGGTCTATGTCGCCGGAGATCCTCGGCCAGATGGTTGGCCGTACTACTTCCGCTGCTGTCTGGGGGTGTCTCACCTCTATGTTCTCCGCCCAAAACCGCGCAGGTGTGCGGCAGATCCGTCGCCAGCTTACGACGATGAAGAAGAACGATCTGTCCATGGCAGAATACTTCAGCAAGATGAAGAGTTGTGCCGATGCGCTGGCCATGGTGGGCTCTCCTGTCCCTGACGATGAATTAATCGACTACATCGTCGTCGGGCTTGGTTCTCAGTTTGAGGCCTTACAAGACTCGCTCAACGTCCTCAACGCTGCCGGGACCTCGCTGAGTCTTTCAGATTTCTACTCCATGCTCCTCTCAAGCGAGGCCATGAAGACGCAGAACTCCCAGCCGGCCGACTACTCCACCTCGGCCAATGCCGCGGCTCGGCAGAGTGATGCCGGTCGTACTGGTGGGCGCCCCTTCGACAACAACGCTGGCGTCCGCACCGGTGGCCGTCCGAACGGTGGCCAGCAAGGAAGCAATGGTGGTGGTGGCCAGTACAATGGTGGTGGCCCGCAGGGAAACCGTGGAGGCCGCAATGGTGCTGGTGGACAAGGCAGCAACGGCAGAGGCCGCAACGGCCGGAATCGCCCACGCTGCTAGATCTGTCAGTACTGGGGTCATGAGGCCCTCACTTGCAAGCAACGGTTCAACCAGGTGTACCAAGCTGAGGACCGTCGCTCAGGCAACTCCGCCGCCTCCAACCATGATGAGCAGCAACCATGGTTCTTCGACACCGGCGCCACCGACCACCTCACCAACGACATGAGTCGTTTAGGCGTCCAGGAGCGCTACCAGGGCAAGGACCAAGTTCAAGTCGCCAACGGTGCAGGTTTGTCTATTACGCATGTTGGTAATTCTCGTATAGCTAGTCCTTTGCAATCCCTAGAATTGAAAAATATTCTTCATGTTCCCAACATTAGCAAAAATCTGTTGTCGGTTTATCGCCTTGTTTCTGGTAATAATATCTTCCTTGAGTTTCACAAGTATTTTTCGTTGTCAAGGACAAGGTTACGAAGAAAATCATTCTTCGCGGTAGGAGCCGTGGTGGTCTCTACCCTCTTCCTTTTGGTCGAGCTGTGTCTTCTGAGAGGCATGCATCTTCCGGCGTCAAGCTTTCATCCCATCAATGGCATCAGCGTCTTGGTCATCCTTCGAATAGTGTAGTTCAGAATATTCTTAGATCCAATAAGATTTCATGTACCCCAAACTTTGATTCATCCGTGTGTGATGCGTGTCAGCGTGCTAAGAGTCACCAGTTACCTTATAATTATTCATCTCGTGTGTCTCATGCACCTCTTGAGCTTGTTCATACTGATGTCTTGGGGCCGGCCTTACCCTCTTCTGGGGGTTTCAAGTACTACGTTAGTTTTATTGATGACTACAGCCGTTATTGTTGGATATATTTGATTAAACACAAATCTGATGTTGAGAGTATCTTCTACACTTTTCAGAACCATGTTGAGCGTCTCCTAAACACTAAAATTCGTGCTGTCCAGTCTGATTGGGGTGGTGAATACCACCGTCTTCATACTTTCTTCCAACGCACGGGTATATCTCATCGTGTGTCTTGTCCACATACTTCTCAACAAAATGGTATCGCTGAACGCAAGCATCGACATCTTGTCGAGACAGGGTTAGCTTTTCTTGCTCATTCGTCTCTTCCTCTCCGTTTCTGAGATGAGGCTTTTCTTACTGCTTGCTATCTTAATAATCGCATGCCATCTCCCGTCCTCCGCAACACCACACCTATTTCCCGTCTTCTTGATATATCTCCTGATTATTCTTTTTTGCGCACGTTTGGTTGCGCATGCTGGCCGATCCTTCGTAAGTATAATTCACGCAAGCTCGAGTTTCGTTCCAAAATCTGCGTATTTCTAGGGTATAGCCCTATGCACAAAGGATACAAGTGCCTTGATCGCAGCAGTACGGGTCGCATTTATATTTCTCGCGATGTTATCTTTGACGATAAAGTTTTTCCGTTTGCTACCCCTGGTGTGGTGGTCGATGTGTCCAAATTGCACTCTGTGTCGTTTCCCTTACATGAACCAGCTATTCAGAATACTAATACGCATAATTACGACACTTCCATGTTACCAGTTGATGCACCTGGGTTTGTTTCCTATGTTCCTGTGCAGGTTCCCGCAGAGACGATCGACGTGCATGGCAATCTGCATGCCTCAACTCCCGAGACGGCTGTGTCTCCATCCACGTCCATGAATGCGCCATCCAGCCCGGTTCACGCTGGTCGTCCTTCTGCAGGGCCGGCTGCTGCACCCTCATCGCCGTCGTCTACTGGGTCGCAGTCGACGTCGCCTACTGGGCCGTCATCGGATGGGCCTGACTCTACTTCCCCGCCAGCTAACACGGCCGGGCTGTCGTCGCCCCAACATGGCGTCTCTGATCACACGCCTCCAGCTCCGCGTGTCATCGTGACTCGTCGGATGAACAATATTCACCAGCCGAAGAATTTTACGGATGGCACAGTCCGGTATGATCCGCATCGTCGTCGAGCTTTTCTGGCCGTTCCAGCATCTCATCGCACTGCTCTCTCCGAACCTGCGTGGTGGTCCGCGATGGAAGATGAGTTTGCTGCGCTTCAGCATAATAAGACATGGATTCTTGTCCCTCGACCTCCAGGTACTAATATAGTTGGCAGTAAGTGGATTTTTAAGACCAAGTTTCGTCCTGATGGATCTGTTGACAAGCACAAGGCTCGCTTGGTTGCCCGAGGTTTCACTCAGCAATATGGTATTGATTATCATGATACATTCAGTCCTGTGGTGAAGCCGGTTACAGTTCGCCTGGTTCTTTCTCTTGCTGTTTCACGTGGCTGGTGTCTTCGTCAGGTCGATGTCAGCAATGCGTTTCTCCATGGTTTTCTCGATGAGGATGTGTATATGCAGCAACCTCCAGGTTTTGAGGATCCTCATCATCCCCAGTATGTCTGCAAACTTCAGCATGCACTCTATGGGCTCAAACAATCTCCCCGTGCTTGGTATGCACGGCTCAGTGATAAGTTGCATCAACTTGGTTTTGTGTCCAGCAAAGCAGATACCTCTCTTTTCATTTTCGATCATCAAGGTATTACAGTTTACATGCTTGTCTATGTTGATGACATCGTTATTGCTGGTTCGTCTGCTTCTGCTATTGATCGTTTGGTTCAGACTCTTTCATGCACGTTTCCTATCAAGGATCTTGGTCGTCTAGAATACTTTCTCGGCATTGAGGCTTCTTATCCTGCTGATGGTATGGTTTTGACACAACACAAATATGCTCTTGATCTGTTATACCGTGCCAATATGGAAATTTTTCGAGGTGTCACCACTCCCATGTCCTCTACTGAGAAGCTCTCTCGGGATCTTGGTGTTCCTCTTAGTTCTGATGATGCGTTCAAGTACCGAAGTCTTGTTGGAGGTTTGCAGTATCTCACTTTGACACGGCCTGACCTGTCTTTTGCTGTTAACAAGCTTTGTCAATACTTGTCACAGCCCACGACTGTTCATTATGAGGCAGTTAAACGGATCCTTCGTTATGTCAAAGGTACAGTTTCCACCGGTCTACGGATTCAGAAATCATCTTCATCCGTGCTTAATATTTTCACCGATGCTGATTGGGCGGGTTGCTCAGACGATCGTCGCTCTACTGGTGGATTTGCTGTTTATCTTGGTCCGAATCTTATATCTTGGAGCTCGCGCAAACAACCGACGGTTTCACGTTCTAGCACCGAGGCTGAATACAAAGCTTTGGCTAATGGCACAGCCGAGGCTGTATGGATTCAGTCTGTGTTGAAGGAGCTGGGTGTTCATCAGCCTCGTCCTCCTGTTCTTTGGTGTGATAATCTTGGCGCCACATATTTGTCTGCCAATCCGGTGTTTCATGCGCGTACTAAGCATATTGAGATCGACTTTCACTTTGTACGAGAGAAAGTCGCTTTGGGTGCTCTTGATGTTCGATTCATTTCATCGGGAGATCAACTGGCTGATGTCTTCACTAAACCGGTTACTCAGTTCATCCTCCGTAGATTCAGTTCCAATCTCAACCTTGTTCACAACGGTTCAGATTGAGGGGGAGTGTTAGAGAGATAGGATCGGTTTTATGTTTGAACCGACTAACTATGTTGTAATACAAAGGAGATTGGATCGGTTTGTGATCCAACTCCTGTAACTTGTATGTCACGTTATTCACATAATAAAAGGAGAGCCAGCCGTGTGGGCAAACCACGGCAAATATTTCTTTTGACTCCATGGTCCTTCGCTAGCTCTACGCCTCCATGGCCATGGACATCGTCGATCTCGTCATGGCCGACGACACCACCGCCTACAAGGTCTGGCACGCCGTCATCGCGCTCTTCAACGTTAGGCACCAACAATATCAGCACGGAAAAATGGACAGAAGACCCCACGACTAATTTCGGTCTTGTTCATGTCAGTCTTTTTCATTTGAGAAATGTAATTAATGCTCAGGAGAATCCTAAAAGGGATCCTGCGTTCATTGCAAACAACCTCAACAGAAGAAAAACGTATAAATCCTAGTGTGAAACGTCTCGGATTATGCCTTTTTAACAGTCAAACTTCAGGAACTCGGTTTTCTTCAGTTATCTACACTTTGCAGGGTCACAAATCTGCCCCGTTGCCTCGCAATATGATCACGTTTTGCAGGTTGTCAACACCTACTCAATGGCCACAAAGCTTGCACGCGCACGCTTGGACTGAACCGAACGAATTGAAGTCGGTGCTGACTTGTCTGTAAATACTGTACTGAATGTCAGGCGGAGTGTATGTGGAACTTTCTCACCGTACTGTGTACAGTTCATCGGAGCCCTATCGTACTAACACGTCAACAAGTCGTGTAGGTTCACAGTAAAGAAAATTTATTTTGGCATGTACGAGTATATGCTTTTACAAACAGAAAAATTATTTTGAAATTTTAAAATATTTTAAATAAAAATTTGGCACGTACATCTCGACGTTATGTATGCGCACGTCAAGTTTCGCGAAATCCGGATGCCAAAACGTCCCAGGCAAGCGTGTAAAACACAATCAGCTTCGTGGTGATCCCATATCCGTTAACACGCAAAATATCAGGAAACATCCATTCATATTTTGGACACCGGTGCATTTTGCCCTTGAATTAATATGTTTGGTTATTCGTCATGCGCGTGCGTTGGGACGTCTAGGTCGCCGATCAACTTGCCGGCCTGCTGTAGGCTGTCCGTTCAAAAAAAGAGTAGTTGCTGCAGGCTGTAGCTGACCGTGCCTGCATCCGTGATATGTTCCTGATCTGGAGTAGCACACACTGGCTACTTTGTATTATCCGTTCCAGATCGAGACTTCCATTTAAGGCAGTAGCTAGCCGGCCTGCTGGGCATCTTCTTCCATGTCGGAAGATCAAGACGAGATCAAGTTGCCGCGTGCGAGCGAGCGAGCGAGCGACGACTTGTATTATTATTATTGGGGACTAGCTAGTGATGTTCAGAGCTCGTATTCGGAGAGAGTTTCACAGGAATGAAAATCAAAGGAGATCGAGCCGGTAAACTGTCCATCTCAGCACCAACGAAATATCGTGTGTAAGCTAGCTAGCCTCGACCTCACCGGCGGCCGGTCCGTGGCACTGGCAGGCAACCCAACCCAACGGCGACTTCTGCCGCCTCCGGTACGGCTCCGGCGACTTCTGCGCCTCCAAGACACACATTCTTCGAAGCAGCGCCGGATCCTTCTGGGATGGATCCAAGTACGAATATCGATCCTCGATCGCTACAGTTTTCAGCTCAAATCGTTGAATAGTGCAGGCGATCTCGAGGAAGATGTGGCTCGAGCCCAGCGGCAAGCAGATGGTGCATGATCAGTGATCTGATCCACTCCTGTCCACTGGCATTAAGCTGTCAGTACTTGGATTAATTAAGACGATGCGCTGGTACTTGGACTTGGACGCGATGACCTTCTAGGTTTAATTGAGCTGGCCGGTGACTAGCCTTTGGACCATGGAAGAGGCACCCAAGTCGCAAGGAAAAACAATATACAACGACGATAGTCACGGCTAGAGATCCAGTTTCGTCGGCGGGGACCCGGTTAGCTAGCAGGTCGCTAAGCGAAGACGACGTTCAGTGTTGCACAGTGCATTTCCATTTATTGATAGTGTAATTAACCAAGCGGGCTACTGGGGCAATCGACTTGCATGCTTCAGTTGAGCCTGTCGACGTCGGTGGCAAGGTCGTCAAGCCCAACCACGGCCAGAATTTCGAGGTCGCCGCTCTGCAGTCGTACCAGGTTAGTACTAGCATTACAGAACAGCTTCACTCTTCGCAAATGTTCTTGGGGTTGCTCATAGGAGTAAATTGTGAAAAACCACCACAATTCGAACTTCGGAGCAAACGTCACAAAAAAAACCCAGTCCAGGGACAAAACGTGATGGATAGCACTCATACCGAAGTTTAGTCACACTAACCGTATTTCTGATTGGTATGGCCCACTGACAGGCGCGACGTGGCGGGAGGTAACGCCCGCGTTTGTCAGTTGGGTTAGGTTCGTACGAATCGTTCGTTCCGGTCGCACTTCTGCTCACCCTCTCTCACTCTGCTACTCTTCTCATTCGATTATGGTCCGTGACTACTCTGATGAGCCGCTCCGCCACCACATCACGCCGCGCCGCTCCCGCTATGTCTTCATGGAACGACGGCGAGACCAGCAACAGTAGCCGCATCTCCGAACCTGATGTGACCAGTACTCTGTTCCCCTAGGGTTAGGGTTTCGCCTGATTTGCTCGAGTTTTGCTCAACTTTTTAGATTTGAGCTCTTTTATTACCGATTGAGCTTCGATTTGAACTTCGGTAGGTCCCCAAATACCATCTACGATGCTGATAAATGCAGACTATCTAGCAATGAGAACCGGCTATGTGACTACCATGGGACATTTGAGAAATTTGTGGCTTTTGAGGATGTTGACACTGAATGTGGATCTATGATTAGTACTATATGCATAGTATTTTGTTTCTGCAATCTCTAAAATTTGACTTAAAAATTACATATATTACTCATAATCAGTGGTTAAAGAATATTATCATTAATTAATTGCCACTATTTTGCTTGTTATGAATATATTAGTGTTATTTTAATCCATGTATACATCTGCTACTAAGAATGTAGTGCATTAACAGTATAATTTATACAATGAAGTTTGCTTATTTAATAAATTGTTCCATATGTTAGTAAAAATGTGCTACTGATTATGTAGTAATATTTTCCTAGTAAAGATATACTGCATATCTAAAGCTAATAATAGTGAAATAAATAAATTATGCCTTTCTGATGTCTACTACACGCTTCTATTCTTGTAGACTTGTTGGGCCTCCAAGTGCAGAGGTTTATAGGACAGCGGCAAATTTCCCTTAAGTGAGTAACCCAAGGTTTATCGAATCCACGGGAGGTAGAGGTCAAAGATATTCCTCTCAAGCAACCCTGCAATTAAGATACAAAAAGTCTTTTGTGTCCCCAACACACCTAATACAATTGTCAGTTGTATAGGTGCACTAGTTCGGCGAAGAGATGGTAAAATGCAAGTGATATGGATGGTAAAAGGTAATTTTGTAATTCTGTAATAAAAATAGCAGCAAGCAAACAAGTGACAAAAGTGACTAAAAACGGTGTATCAATGCTTGGAAATAAGGAATAGGCTTCATACTTTCACTAGTGACTACTCTCAACATCATTAACATAATTAAACACATAATAGTTCCACAAAAACACATGCATGGTAGACGTTACTCGGAGATCATTCTTTCGTGGATCAAATAGGATGAGAATTGCGTAGGGCTACGAAAAGCACACCTTAAAGTTCGTATTCCACATCTATGGACACTTCATGCTGTCACTATCCGCATCCAAAGATAGTACTAACAAACAGCACAACATATTTCTTGAATAGTCTCTTTATTCAATAACACAAGCATCAAGAAACCTCATAATCTATTCACTCCAACAATAATAAAGAACAAACTCATGATGAAGATCCTTCCAATCTATTATCCATAGAGTCACACACGGCACCCACACTGTAACCGAGATACCGTGATCACAACGGTGACTCCGGAAATTGTACTAAATAACATCAGTTGAGCAAAATCATATCCATTACACATAGGGAAACATCATGTATTCAACTACACTAACAAAGCTAATGATCACAACGAAGATCACATCATGGGAGAGAGAGATAACCACATATCTACTTGTATAAGCCTCAGCCCCGGTGAGGGACTACTCCCTCCTCATCACGGAAAGCAGCGGTGTCGATGGAGATGGCTCCGGCGGTCGATCCCCCCTCCGGCAGGGTGCCGGAACAGGATCAATCTGACTCCTGAAACTTGTCGGCGATGGCGGCGGAGCTCTGTTGCGTATTTGGGAAAATCCTTCGGGGGTTAGGGTTTTTTCGTCAGGGATGATTTTATAGGCGTCGGAGGCGGCCGAGGGGGTGCCCACGGGGCAGGGGCGGGTCCCACCCGCGGGCTGCCCTAGGGCCGTGGCAGGGGGCCGCCTCTGGCCTGTGGGTGGCCCCCAGGTCGCCCTTTTGGCTCCGGTCTTCATTTGTCCAATAAAAAATCCCCGTAAATTTTCGTCCAATTCCGAGAATATTTCCAGAAGTAACTTTCTGCAACAAAAACATGACAAAAACAGGGAACTGGCACTGGGCATCTTGTCAATAGGTTAGTCCGAAAAAATGCATAAAAATGATGTAATATGATAGTAAAAACATGTGACAACATCTCAAAACTAGCATGGATCAATCAAAAATTATAGATACGTTTGACACGTATCAGCATCCCCAAGCTTAACTCCTACTCGTCCTCGAGTAGGTAAGTGATAACAAAATAATTTTTGATGAGACATACAACCAACACAATCATGATCAAGATAGTAATGCAAAGCACATGATGTGAATGAGGTGATCCAAAACAATTGTCTATAGTTGATATTAAGCAAACAATGATTAACAAATGCTAGCTAACAAATGCTAGAAACTTTTCATGAATAAGTGCGTTGGAGACATGGAACCATACATAAGGTTTAGAAAGAAGAATTGCAAATTATGTCTCCAATGTAAAGTATCAATCATTCTTCAAAGCATCTAATTAGTTATTCATGGAATAGCCAAGCTCAAGTCAAGTGTCCTAATCCATCTACTTCACAAATCAACTGTTTCGAAGTCTACTCAACTAGTGCAAGTAAGAAGTGGCTTTGGCACCATGATGTTATGGCAAAGAGAACAATAATGGATATTTGGAAGGCCAAAAAGAAAGGCTCAAACAGTGGAGAGGGTAACCACAAGACAGAAGGAAGTCCCATAGTTGACACTGTATGAGGAGTAGTGATTGTCATGCAACGGATACACATAGAGCTATAAGTGTATGAAAGCTCTCCAATGGAACTAGTGGGGGTGCATCCAACTTGCTTGCTCATGAAGACCTAGAGCTCACTTGAGGAGGCTCATCCTTGGAATATACAAGCCAAGTTCTATAACGTTAATTCCCCACATAGTTATACAAACGAAACATGAAAACTCTCTATAATGAAGTGTAGAATAAAGGATAGTAGTGCTGCCCCCTCTCTCTTTTATATTTCTCTTTTTTTTTTTTACAATTGTGGCCTCCGTGGCTCTTTTAAATTTTCTCTCGTTGGTCTCTTTTGGACTCTTTTATGTGGCCACTTTGGACTTTTTTTCAATATGCTCATAGGTAGGGGCAACACTCTATTTTTACAAGATGATCATCACACTTTTGGTACTTCATAAATCATAAGACTAATACATGATGTATAAAAGAAAGTATGCATGATTGAACATAGTGTGGAAAAAAAAGTAGAACCTGTGGCAGACCACGCAGCACACTAAATGATCAAGCAAACTATATGGTAATGAAGAATGACATCAAGTCATGTAATGTAATGATGGATGTTGCATGGCAATGTATCTCAGAACGACTATGGAAATGCCGTGATAGGTAGGTATGGTGGCTGTTTTGAGGGAGATAGTCGGCTTATGTGTAGGAGAACATGATGAAGTTCTCCCACGGAGTTGGATGTACTCGCGACGTATGCACCAATCTCAATGTAAGAGAGGGCATTGCGCAGCACCGAAGAGGCTAGCAAAATATGGAAGTGGAAGTGCCAAAAACCAAAACTCAACAATGCATTTCGTATATTGCAAACAACTAGCAGTTTCAATGTTCCACAAATGGTTCGAGACACCCCGAGAGGGATCGTGGCGACGACACAAATGCCCCGTTGGCTTCCCCGACCGTTGCAGTAACTACCCACTAGGAACTTATTTTCAACTTAGCAGAATTCATGACACATTAGCATTGTTGACTTAGATTGTTTAGTTCAGAGAAGTACGGCTCCACGCTTTACTAACACATCTCCACTAATCAGTTCTAACACCATTAACCAACAAATTTTAACCATTATTTATTTTAATGCCTCAAAAAATTGAAGAGTATCAAATTATCCACATGGTGATCTACAGGACTATGCAGGTTTTTCTATTTCATACCACTACCACATGCATAGCATTTTACCGTTCTAACAAATTAACCAAGCAACCATACCAACTCTCTAACAAATATAAGTGAAGAACAAGAGGGTTTAACATCAACAACTAGCAGCTCTAAACAAGATAAAATCTAAAAGCGAGAGCTTACTAGCAAACAAATAGTAGCTAAGAACACTCAACAAGATATAAGAGAAGCAAATGAGTATTCAAACGAAAAAGCGGAGCGTGTCTCTCTCCCGTACAAGATGGATAGGATCCAACATGAATATGACCAGCAAACAAAGAAAACAAAACTCAAATCAAAATAAAATGACGCTCCAAGCATAGCACATAATATGTAAAGTGATAAAAACTTAGTTCAACGAAGACGACCTTATGATAGTCGATGAAGAGGAGGGGATGCCCAAGGCATCCCCAAGCTTAGACGCTTGATGGTTCTTGATATTCAGAGGGGTGCCATGGGGGCATCCCCAAGCTTGAGCTTTGATCCATCTTCAATTTCTTCATTATCCTCTCCTTTGGAACTTAAAAACTCACTTCACACAAAACTTCTCATAAACTGATTAGAGGGTTAGTGCTCATAAATTAAGAATACACATGTGTTCAACTCAAGACAAATTGAAAACAACTTTATTGGGCATTAGCTACTGTTTACTAAGCCTCAATGCGGCACTCCTCCTCAAAAGTATCACATTTGACGATAGTAAAGAGACAAATACAAAATAAAAGCAGAATCTGTCAAAAACTGAACATTCTGTAAAGATTGAATTTTTCGAGGCACTTCTGTTCCTCAAATCAGAAAACTCAAAATAACGAAAGATAGATAAAAGTATCAGACTTGCTGTCTTAGGAAACAAACATTAGATAATGTTCAACTTCATACATAGGTTTAAATTCATATAAAGATTCAGATTACACCAAGTCAACTACACCATTAATGAAGTTCACATAATATTTATCACAAAATACAATGCAACACATATATTAGGTTAGGAAGCACAAACAACAACAGTTCAACAACACAAACAATTTTTCATGGCTTCAACTGACAAGTTCTGAATACCACTGGCATTTAAGTAATCCATCACCTTAGGAGTAGGTTTTCTTGATCTGGTTAGTCTAGAAGAACTTCCTAGTGTAGTAGATCTTGGAGAAACGAATCCAGCCTATGCTCCTTGCTTTGCGGCTGATTGGAGCTTTTTGCTACAGTAGGTTGGGCAGGTGATGCTGGATCAGATGGTGATGGAGTAGGCCTGGGAGGTTCCATTGGAGTAGAGCTAGCTGGAGCAGGCCTTGGAGGTGTGCTTAGAGCGGATGTTGTTAGAGCAGGCCTTGGAGCAGAGCTAGCTAGAGCACGACTAGTAGCCGATGAAGTTTCTTCTAAAGATCTATTCTCCTAAGAAGTGGAATAATAATGAAAATTAATAAAACTTTAGTGAAATACTAATAACCATGTAAATTTACTAAAAAATAAATGAAAAGACTAATAATCATGACAATTTGCTAAAAAATCAGTGAAAATACTCTATGGTGGTTGTGCACAATTTATGTACCTGAGGATCACCAATCTGCAATTTCTACAAGTAATTGAACCCATTCTCGAAAATCACTTTGGGGTTGGAACCTCGAACTTCCCCTACTCTGGTGGATCAATATCTGGTGTGTTAGGTTTTGTCCACGAGTCTTCACCTGGGATAGGATAGATAAGAGGGGTATTACTCCATGTACGTTGGGTTTTTGAAAAAATCACTCACACAATCTTCAGGTTGCTTCATTGATTTAAATATTAGAGATACTACATGCATGGAATTCCACTTCGACCCATTTTTTCACCAACGTGTTGTTGCAGCCAAGTCCACAACATAAATCGTGTCAACTCTAATACTAACTAGCCATAAATCGCCAGCTGGTTTGACATCTTTGTACTGTCTAGCCCATTTCTTGGCCTCTTCCATTTTTCAAAAAAAGGTTGGCAGGATCTCACAGCTTGCATTTGGTGCACAGATAATTTTACCCCCATATCTAACCATCAGTTTGGTCGTTATGCCACCCATTATTGTTCTTACTGGTTTCCCTCTCACATCCAGTATCATCCCGTTGAATACCTCACGAAGATTGTTAACAACTAATTAAATCTGTTTTACAGATGTATTCCATTGTATGTCTTGCCCAACACTCAACATATATTTTACTAAGCCATTGTCATGCTTCCTCACTCTCTTCCCTTATGTTTTCCATTGCTACATCAAATCCAGTTTTATTGTATGAATAACAAGTTGCATCCATTTATTTTTAAGCTCTTCCTTGTGAAATCAGCTAATTGGAATTTGACATAAATATGTCAATGCCAGTATCTTTGAGGGCAAGTGGGAAAAACTTGGTTGGTTGCATTTAAAATTCCTTAGTGAATAAAAATGCTTAGAAAACAGGAATTTCATAAAATCATCTAATTCACATAATTTTTACATGATTTTAACAAGTTATGAAATGCTCCAAAAATCTAGGAAAATTCCTAATAATCATATAATATTGCTTACAAATTATCATGATTTTACAAGTTATAAATGCTCCAAAAATCAGGAAATTCTAATAATAATAAAATATTGTTACAAAAATTTTCATTACTTTTTCAAGTTAAGAAAATGCTCCCAAAAAAAAGGTAAAATTCGTAATAATCATCTAATATTCCAACAAAATCAGATAAGTTTTACCATGATTTCTTACAATTTATATAATTCTCTAAAAATTAGGTAAAATTCCTTAAATTCTCCTTATATTGATTGCAAATTCACATATTTTTACATGATTTTTTACAAGTTATTAATTTCTCCAAAAGTCAAGTGAAATCCTAATAACCATCCAATATTCCTAGAAAATTCACATAATTTTACATGATTTCTTACAAGTTAAAAATTCTCCAAAAATTAGGGAAATTCCTAATAACCGTCACATATTGCTTGCAAATTCACAAGATTTTACAAGTTATAAATGATGCAAAATCAGGAAAAATGCATGATGATGATCTAATATTGCTAAAACATTGACTAAAAATTACATGATTTTGTACAAGTTAAAAAATTCACCAAAATTAAGAAAACTTCTTAATAATCATCTAATATTGCTAGCAAATTTACATAAATTTTAACATGATTTATTACAAGTTATATAATACTCAAAAATAAGGGAAAATTCCTAATGATCATTTAAATATTGCTAGAACATTGAAAGAACAATTACATGATTTTTACAAGTTATAAAATGCTCAAAAAATCAAGGAAAATTCCTAATAATCATCAATACCACTAGCAAATTCACATAATTTTTAAATATACAATACTAGTCATAAAATGCTCTAAAAATCAAGGAAATTCCTAATAATCATCTAATAACTGTAGAAATTTCACATAATTTTGACATGATTTTTTTACAAGTTATAAATCGACTGAAAATAAGGGACACAATTATGTACCTTATGCCCATCTGAGATAATTGTGTATTTTTCAAACTGCCCTTTGTCTCCTCCAAGATCATACTTAAGTTGTGTGAGGAACCAACACCAACTAGCAGTGTCCTTCTTGTCCATAAGTCCAAAATAAATTGGATAAATGTTGTTGTTGATATCCCTTCGAGTGGTAGCAAGGATGTGTTGGCTAGTTGTGAGCTTTATGAAGCACCCATCTAGACCTTACACAAATTAAGACATTAATCACACAATATTACATAGG